>NW_025570866.1:2500-30000 GCF_020424385.1 Procambarus clarkii
GCTCTGGGCAGCCACGGTGCGGCTCTGGGCAGCCACGGTGTGGCTCTAGGCAGCCACGGTGTGGCTCTAGGCAGCCACGGTGTGGCTCTAGGCAGCCACGGTGTGGCTCTAGGCACCCAAGGTGTGACTTTAGGCAGCCACGGTGTGGCTCTAGTCAGCCACGGTGTGGCTCTAGTCAGCCACGGTGTGGCTCTAGTCAGCCACGGTGTGACTTTAGGCAGCCACGGTGTGGCTCCAGTCAGCCACGGTGTGGCTCCAGTCAGCCACGGTGTGGCTCTAGGCAGCCACGGTGTGGCTCTAGGCAGCCACGGTGTGGCTCTAGGCAGCCACGGTGTGGCTCTAGGTGGCCACGGTGTGGCTCTAGGCAGCCACGGTGTGGCTCTAGGCAGCCACGGTGTGGCTCTAGGCAGCCACGGTGTGGCTCTAGGTGGCCACGGTTGGGCTCTAGGCGGCCACGGTGTGGCTCTAGGCGGCCACGGTGTGGCTCTAGGCGGCCACAGTGTGGCTCTAGGCGGCCACAGTGTGGCTCTAGGCGGCCACAGTGTGGCTCTAGGCGGCCACGGTGTGGCTCTAGGCGGCCAAGGCGTGGCTCTAGGCAGCCACGGTGTGGCTCTAGGCAGCCACGGTGTGGCTCTAGGCAGCCACGGTGTGGCTCTAGGCACCCACGGTGTGGCTCTAGGCACCCACGGTGTGGCTCTAGGCACCCACGGTGTGGCTCTAGGCAGCTACAATGTAGCTCTAGGCGGCCACAGAGTGGCTCTAGACAGCCACAGAGTGGCTCTAGACAGCCACAGAGTGGCTCTAGACAGCCACAGAGTGGCTCTAGACAGCCACAGAGTGGCTCTAGACAGCCACAGATTGGCTCTAGACAGCCACAGAGTGGCTCTAGACAGCCACAGAGTGGCTCTAGACAGCCACGGTTTGGCTCTAGGCAGCCAAGGTGTGGCTCTAAGCAGCCAAGACGTGGCTCTAGGCAGCTACGGTGTGGCTCTAGGCGGCCAAGGTGTGGCTCTATGTGGCCACGGTGTGGTTCTAGGCAGCCAAAGTGTGGCTCTAGGCAGCCAGTGTGGCTCTAGGCGGCCACGATCTGGCTCTAGGTGACCCTGGTGTGGCTCTAGGCAGCCAAGGCGTGGCTCTAGGCAGCCAAGGCGTGGCTCTAGGCAGCCAAGGCGTGGCTCTAGGCAGCCAAGGCGTGGCTCTAGGCAGCCACGGCGTGGCTCTAGGCAGCCAAGGCGTGGCTCTAGGCAGCCACGGCGTGGCTCTAGGCAGCCACGGCGTGGCTCTAGGCAGCCACGGCGTGGCTCTAGGCAGCCACGGCGTGGCTCTAGGCAGCCACGGCGTGGCTCTAGGCAGCCACGGCGTGGCTCTAGGCAGCCACGGCGTGGCTCTAGGCAGCCACGGCGTGGCTCTAGGCAGCCACGGCGTGGCTCTAGGCAGCCACGGCGTGGCTCTAGGCACCCACGGCGTGGCTCTAGGCACCCACGGCGTGGCTCTAGGCACCCACGGCGTGGCTCTAGGCACCCACGGCGTGGCTCTAGGCACCCACGGCGTGGCTCTAGGCACCCACGGCGTGGCTCTAGGCACCCACGGCGTGGCTCTAGGCACCCACGGCGTGGCTCTAGGCACCCACGGCGTGGCTCTAGGCACCCACGGCGTGGCTCTAGGCACCCACGGCGTGGCTCTAGGCACCCACGGCGTGGCTCTAGGCACCCACGGCGTGGCTCTAGGCACCCACGGCGTGGCTCTAGGCACCCACGGCGTGGCTCTAGGCACCCACGGCGTGGCTCTAGGCACCCACGGCGTGGCTCTAAGCACCCACGGCGTGGCTCTAGGCACCCACGGCGTGGCTCTAGGCACCCACGGCGTGGCTCTAGGCACCCACGGCGTGGCTCTAGGCACCCACGGCGTGGCTCTAGGCACCCACGGCGTGGCTCTAGGCACCCACGGTGTGGCTCTAGGCACCCACGGTGTGGCTCTAGGCACCCACGGCGTGGCTCTAGGCACCCACGGTGTGGCTCTAGGCACCCACGGTGTGGCTCTAGGCACCCACGGTGTGTCTCTAGGCAGCCAAGGTGTGGCTCTAGGTGGCCACGGTGTGGCTCTAGGCGGCCACGGTGTGGCTCTAGGCGGCCGAAGCAACACACCTACACCTAGTGTTTACACTGACTCTTGCCCTCCCTGCCCCCGGACTCAGCAACAATATTAACACAATTGATGGGTCATAACTGACAGTATGGTGGGGACAATGGGTTAATTACTTCGTTATTACTATCATTAATAGTATTATTAATTTCCCTATTTTAGTGTGGCGCATTAGACAACGTGGAGTAACGTCACAGGACACGGGGATGTGAAGTGGGGACGGGTATCTACCTTGTGGTGACTACTTTGGGTTGTGTTTGATCAACCAACCTGTGATTCGTACGCCAGATTGCGTCTAACAGCCTGGTTGACCAGTCAGGAGGCCTGGCCAGAGACCGGGCCCGGGGGAGATGTTGATATGTGGCTCCACCACAAGGGTAACCACAGTTGAGGTTCCGCGTATCAATGCCCCCGTGGCCCGATCTATAGAAGTCTGGTCAACCAGGCTGTTACACTCCGCTGGTTGCAGTGTGGCGAAAGCATTATAGCCTAGTTGATCATCCTTATGAGGTATTTATCAGGTCATTGTGAGAGGTCGGCCCCTTATGTTGAGAGGGGGAGTGTTGAAAAGTCTTGACCTCAAAGATAAACTACCCATTGCACATCTGCTGATTGGTTGATGGGTGGCACGGGCATGAATATCCCATTAAGGCACCTTTGCTGTTCAACGGGACTATTTTGCACTTCCTGCCATGCATAATGGTGTCACTAGTTATTTCAATGTTCAAATGTGGAACCAGTCCTTCTAATAATGTCCTAGTGTGAATTATCATGTATCTCTCTTGTCTGCGTTCTAGAGAATTATTTTTGAGAATTATTTTTGAGACACGAGTTATAAGTGTAAGGGAATATAACTAGTTATGTTCAATATTGCGTGGTGTTCAAGACTTGCTCAAGTTCAATACTGGTCCGTGTTCAACGTATTCACAAATAAGACGAATGAACTAAAAAAAAAAGTGTTCATAGAAAATAGGAACCAAGTACAAATTTTCTATTAGCTTACTAGTAATTTCTACTAGTAATTACTTTCTACTAGTAATTTTCTACATTACTATAAAGGACATCCTAGGAGTCTACCACCCCTCACCCTCGGAGGCACCTTCCCTCACTCTTCTCTACCTCACCCTCGGAGGCACCTTCCCTCACTCTTCTCTACCTCACCCTCGGAGGCACCTTCCCTCACTCTTCTCTACCTCACCCTCGGAGGCACCTTCCCTCACTCTTCTCTACCTCACCCTCGGATTCACCTCCCCTCACTCTACACTACCTCACCCTTGGAGGCACCTTCCCTCACTCTTCTCTACCTCACCCTCGGAGGCACCTGCCCTCACTCTTCTCTACCTCACCCTCGGAGGCACCTCCCCTCACTCTACACTACCTCACCCTTGGAGGCACCTCCCCTCACTCTTCACCATACATGTCCTGCCAGAAATACCAGCGGCATCACTATCAATATTAACGTTACCAACGTTATCTCTATCACATTACCATTATCACCATTCTCACTACACAATCATTCCCATCACCATCACTTACCTCTAGCTTCTTCTTGACTCTCCCTCTCTTCTTCTCGTAGCGGCCACCTTCCATGGTGTTAGCGCGTCGCCTGGTCGACTTGCCGGGCTTGGCGTCGGGGTTCAGTACCCACCACGAGGACTTGCCCGTCCCCTCGTTCTGCACCCGCATGAACCGGTTGTGCAGCGACAGGTTGTGCCGGATGGAGTTCTGAAACAGCGAGAGAGAGAGGGGTTAGGTATGATATCTTCGGCGGCGTTTTATGGATCATTTAATATTGAATGGATCATTTACGATTGAATGGATCACTTGCGATTGAATGGATCGCTTGCGACTGAATGGATCGCTTATGATTGAATGGATCACTTGCGATTGAATGGATCACTTACGATTGAATGGATCACTTACGATTGAATGGATCATTTATGATTGAATGGATCACTTATGATTACATTAGGTGTTAGAAAATACGCCCAACCATTTATGTCCCATCCGAGATTCAACCCGGAATTCCCGACTGTGAATCGAGAACGAATCCCACTATACTACCGGGACTCTAATACAGATACCGGGGCCCAGAATACAGATACAGATAATACAGTACACAAATTATACATTAGAAAATTACATATATTGGAACTACAACACCTGCTACAACCGTCCAGCAGGATAAGGGGAAGCGGCGAGCGGTCTGGTAGCAGCTACGAGCGGTCTGGAAGCAGCTGGGAGCGGTCTGGAGGCAGCTACGAGCGGCCTGGAAGGAGCAGCCAGCGGCCTGGAAGCAGCTGCTAGTGGTCTGGAAGCTGTGGCCAGCGGTATTGAAGCAGCTGCGAGTGGTCTGGAAGCAGCTACGAGCGGTCTGGAAGCAGCTACGAGCGGTCTGGAAGCAGCTGCGAGTGGTCTGGAAGCAGCGGCCAGCGGTCTGGAAGCAGCGATGAGCGGTCTGGAAGCAGCTGCGAGCGGTCTGGAAGCAGCTACGAGCGGTCTGGAAGCAGCTGGGAGCGGTCTGGAAGCAGCTACGAGCGGGCTGGAAGGAGCAGCCAGCGGCCTGGAAGCAGCTGCTAGTGGTCTGGAAGCAGCGGCCAGCGGTCTGGAAGCAGCTGCAAGTGGTCTGGAAGCAGCTACGAGCGGTCTGGAAGCAGCTACGAGCGGTCTGGAAGCAGCTATGAGCGGTTTGGAAGCAGCTATGATCGGCCTGGAAGCAGCTACGAGCGGTCTGGAAGCAGCTACGAGCGGTCTGGAAGCAGCTGCGAGTGGTCTGGAAGCAGCTACGAGCGGTCTGGAAGCAGCTACGAGCGGTCTGGAAGCAGCTGCGAGTGGTCTGGAAGCAGCGGCCAGCGGTCTGGAAGCAGCGATGAGCGGTCTGGAAGCAGCTGCGAGCGGTCTGGAAGCAGCTACGAGCGGTCTGGAAGCAGCTGGGAGCGGTCTGGAAGCAGCTACGAGCGGGCTGGAAGGAGCAGCCAGCGGCCTGGAAGCAGCTGCTAGTGGTCTGGAAGCAGCGGCCAGCGGTCTGGAAGCAGCTGCAAGTGGTCTGGAAGCAGCTACGAGCGGTCTGGAAGCAGCTACGAGCGGTCTGGAAGCAGCTATGAGCGGTCTGGAAACAGCTACGAGCGGTCTGGAAACAGCTACGAGCGGTCTGGAAGCAGCTACGAGCGGTTTGAAAGCAGCTACGAGCGGTCTGGAAGCAGCTACGAGCGGTCTGGAAGCAGCTACGAGCGGTTTGGAAGCAGCTATGATCGGCCTGGAAGCAGCTACGAGCGGTCTGGAAGCAGCTACGAGCGGTCTGGAAGCAGCTACGAGCGGTCTGGAAGCAGCTGCGAGCGGTCTGGAAGCAGCTACGAGCGGTCTGGAAGCAGCTACGAGCGGCCTGGAAGCAGTGGCGAGCGGTCTGGAAGCAGCGGCCAGCGATCTGGAAGCAGCTACCACCGGTCTGGAAGCAGCTGCGAGCGGCCTGGAAGCAGCTGGGAGCAGCAGAGCGTCGGAAGGACCACCTCTAGGGTAGGTCATAAAGACCACCACCATTCGCAAGCCGCAACACACTCGCCATTACCAGACGCTAACGAGCTGGGACGCGTCTTCATTATGATGCGTAATTGAGGCCAATTATCCCATAACTCTCTACTTGCCTGTCTTATCCCAGTAATAACAAAGGTACGGCCCGCGTCGCGCGGTAAATCCTGGGATTTAGTCATTATTTCCAGTCATACTCCGTCATTAAGACGGACTAAGGAAGGACCTCAGTTTGGGAGAGGTGAGGCCGGGGGAGTTATGGGACAAGCTCGACAGGACATGTGTAAATATTTCCGGCATACATGTCCCGTGAATCCATATACGTGTCGTATGAATATGTATGCGAGAGATACTGTGTATTTGGTATGAAGATTTCGACACTCTGGGCACAGGTTTCGTCTTCGGAACTGCTGTTGTAGGTTTTGATTTGTGGGGTTTACACGCCGCGCTCCTGTGCCAGGTAAGTTACGGGCTCACCATAGCCCGTGCTACTTGGAACTTGTTCCGAGTAGCTGAATCTGTAACAACAACTTGTGATATCAGCGACCCGCGCAGATGTCGCTGTTATCTCTACCGCCTTCACCGGCCACTAGGCTCAACCGCTGCCGAGGGCTGAGGTGAGGGCTGAGGCGGCGAGGGCTGAGGAGGCGAGGGCTGAGGAGGATAGGGCTGAGGCGGCGAGGGCTGAGGCGGCCAGGGCTGAGGCGGCCAGGGCTGAGGCGGCCAGGGCTGAGGCGGCGAGAGCTGAGGAGGCGAGGGCTGAGGAAGCCAGGGCTGAGGAGGATAGGGCTGAGGCGGCGCGGGCTGAGGCGGCGAGGGCTGAGGCGGCGAGAGCTGAGGAGGCGAGGGCTGAGGAAGCCAGGGCTGAGAAGGAGAGGGCTGAGGAAGCAGTCCACAAACAGAAGAGGTAATGAGACGGAAGATGAGGGGATCGCGGCGGGGACGTGGCCGTCGCCCGGGAAATGAACCTTTGTGAGCCGGGAGGTGCCTGACACGTCCTGGGAGATGAGCAACAAGGAAATTACCTGGAAGCCCCGAAAAGGGAACGACGGCGGGCAGGAGAAGGGGGCAGGGGTAGGGGGGCAAGATGGCACTTCACGGTGGGCAAGGTGGCACTATGCCAGGGTCTAGGGGCCATGCCTGTGTCCTAGCACCACCTTATGCCAGGGACTAGGGACTATGCCTGTGTCCTAGCACCACCTTATGCCAGGGACTAGGGGTCATGCCTGTGTCCTAGCACCACCTTATGCCAGGGACTAGGGACTATGCCTGTGTCCTAGCACCACCTTATGCCAGGGACTAGGGACTATGCCTGTGTCCTAGCAGCATCTTATGCCAGGGACTAGGGGCCATGCCTGTGTCCTAGCAGCATCTTATGCCAGGGACTAGGGGCCATGCCTGTGTCCTAGCAGCATCTTATGCCAGGGACTAGGGGCCATGCCTGTGTCCTAGCAGCATCTTATGCCAGGGACTAGGGGCCATGCCTGTGTCCTAGCAGCATCTTATGCCAGGGACTAGGGGCCATGCCTGTGTCCTAGCAGCATCTTATGCCAGGGACTAGGGGCCATGCCTGTGTCCTAGCAGCATCTTATGCCAGGGACTAGGGGCCATGCCTGAAATCTGTAAATGCTTCAGTCACCCGTCTGAAGCACAGCCCGTTCTCTAATTGCCATTCTGTAATAACTTCAACTGCTTTGACTAACCTGAGGCGTACGAGCCCAAGCAACCCACCTAACCTATTCAACACCCATAAATGTAAAATTACGTTAGTATTACGGTGCTTGAGTTGATACCAATACATCGTACTTTGAACGGAGTGGCAGAAACTGCGTCAGATTAGGCGAGATGACAGGTCAGGATCTGTCCCAGTTTATGTGAAGGCTATATAACGATGGAACTAGGTAGTCTTGTTAACAAGGTCATTAACACGACCGAGCAATTCAAACTATCGTGAACGTCTTGCAAGGCTCCTAGCTACTGTCTCATTATAATACACGTGCACCAGAGACAACCATCCTGCTTGTTCCGTCAAGCACGACTCCTGGGCGTGCTGGTACACGTACTGGAGGTGGGGGTGGTGGGGTGGGGGGGTGGTGGGGGGGGTGGTAGGGGTGGTGGGGGGTGGTGGGGGGGTGGTGGTGGTGGTGGAGGGGGGTGGGGGGTTAGGACTGTGTACACAAGGTGGGTGAAGCTGTCTTGGTGTGTGCACCTGGGCGTGATTCTTCCACCTCCCCAGCCACCTCCCAGCCACCACCACCCTGCCTGCCACCCTCCCTGCCACCACCTGCCCCATCACCACCACCCTGCCAACCACCCCGCCACCACAATCACCAGTGCTGCTGCAACAATCACCCCCCACCATCACCACAACCAACACAGTCATTACCAAAAAGGTAAGACAGGTCGTGGAAGGGGAATGAAGGGATAAGGAGGCGAGGCAAAGAAGGCGAGGGGAGAAATGGGAGGGAGAGGAGAGGAGGACGAGGAAGGGGGAGAGGAGAAATGGGAGGCGGGGAGAGGAGGACGAGGGAGGGGAGAAATGGGAGGGAGAGGAGAGGAGAGGAGGACGAGGAAGGGGGAGGGGAGAAATGGGTGGCGGGGAGAGCTAGAAAGGGTTGGTGGGAAGCTGTGAAGGAATAGTATAGTAATTATCGTTAATAAAGCTACGTTACTAACCCCGCAAACTACCACACATTTGACCTCTTGTTGCCTTCCCTATGACCTTATGGCCGGGTATATATATACGCTTCCCTAACACGTCTCCCCTATATGTACTTCCCCTACACGACTCCCCTACATGTACTTCCCCTACACGACTCCCCTGGTTGATACCTGGTTGATATCCAGGTTGATACCCCTACATGTACTTCCCCTACACGTCTCCCCTATATGTACTCTCCTACACGACTCCCCCTACATGTACTCCCCTACATGTACTCACTCGCATGTACTCGGCCCAACGTGGGTGTGGGTGCGTTCACTGACCAGGGCGTCGTGTTCAGTCCACTCACATATGTCACCAGTCTTGCTACACTTTACCCAACCTTCACGTTTGAGTATGTGGTTCTTGAGATAGATCTCGAGGGAGGTCTTATAGTACACTATGTACACCTTTACATAGAGAGTGTACATAGTGCTCTGAAGTCCTCCTACAGGTATATACTTCATCATTTGCAAGTTAAACATGTTAAACTGTGCTTTTTTTAATCAATATTGTTAATGGGGTTTCTCATATAGCCCTTGAACCTATTTCCCTTACTTGACATTTGGCAGGGTTAATGTCTAGCAACCATCTGAGGGCCTATGAAGCACGTGTAGGTCGTCTTGTTATAATTCATCTCGTCAGTTTTGCAACATCTGCGAAGAACGATATGAATGAGCACGTGTTCCCATCGCGATGACGTGTTTGCAACATTATGGATCATTCTGCTTGCGACGTTGTGTGTGTGTGTGTGTGTGTGTGTGTGTGTGTGTGTGTGTGTGTGTGTGTGTGTGTGTGTGTGTGTGTGTGTGTGTCTGTGTGTGTGTGTGTCTGTGTGTGTGTGTGTGTGTGTGTGTGTGTGTGTGTGTGTGTGTGTGTGTGGGTCTGTGTGTGGGTCTGTGTGTGGGTCTGTGTGTGGGTCTGTGTGTGGGTCTGTGTGTGTGGGTCTGTGTGTGTGGGTCTGTGTGTGTGTGTGTGTGTGTGTGTGTGTGTGTGTGTGTGTGTGTGTGGTGTGTGTGTGTGTGTGTGTGTGTGTGTGTGGTGTGTGTGTGTGTGTGTGTGTGTGTGTGTGTGTGTGTGTGTGTGTGTGTGTGTGTGTGTGTGTGTGTGTGAGTGTGTTTCTACTGCGCACTTACATAATCCCCTCACACACACACACACACACACACACACACACACACACACCCACACACACACACACACACACACACACACACACACACACACACACACACACACACACACACCCACACACACACACACACACACACACACACCCAAGACTGATCCCAATAACAGTCTCCGCCACTGAATGAAAACAAAATTAAAAAAAAAAAGATTTTTTCACAAATTTCATTCTCGAATATTAACTCAAATTTTCTTACTTTCATAAAGAAATTTTCCAAATTGTGCCGTCATTAGATACCCAACCTCGGCCTGATCTCTCTAATTGGATGCCAGAAGGTCAAATTAATGATTGGTGCAGAATTAATTTTTGGATTCATCATTGGTGGAACTCCAGAGCCAGGCATCCCCCCTCCCCCCCCCCCCTTCACCTGTCACTACGGCGCCGACGACGGTAAGGGGGGGGGGGGGGGAGACAGCCACGGAAAGTGTGACAGACGGAGGAGAGACAGACAGACACAGACAGATTAAGACGAAAGAAGCATTACCCGATTTTTTCCCAGGACGAAAATGAAAGGGTGAAAAAAGGTTTAATCATAAATTCTCCTGTTCGCTTTTGCTTTCATATTTTCCATAAGAAATATAACAGTCCGAAGAGTGTAGTGGAGTTTTTATGAAGATATCATTTAGAGCAAGAGACAGAGTCACGTCTTCGGCAAAGCGCACCAGATTTCGTAATGACGAGATCAGTAGTTCTGGAATATATTTCACATCTTGGGGGGTGGGGGGGGAGGGAGGGGGGGGGGGGAGAGAGAGAGGCAAGAGAGAGAGAGAGAGGGAGGGAAGAGAGATGGGGGGGAGGGAAAAGAGAGAGAGGGAAGAGAAATGGGGGGGAGGGAAGAGAGAGAGGGAGGGAAGAGAGAAAGAGAAGGGGGAGAGAGGGGGGGGAGGGGGAGAGAGGGGGAGGGAAGAGAGAAAGAGAAGGGGGACAGAGGGGGGGAGGGGGAGAGAGGGGGGGGAGAGAGAGAGAGAGAGAGAGAGAGAGAGAGAGAGAGAGAGAGAGAGAGAGAGAGAGAGAGAGAGAGAGAGAGAGAGAGAGAGAGAGAGAGAGAGAGAGAGAGAGAGACAGAGGGACAGAGAGAGACAGAGGGACGGAGAGAGACAGAGGGACAGAGAGAGACAGAGAGAGAGAGACAGAGAGAGAGAGAGAGAGAGAAGAGAGAGAGGAGTAAGAGAGCCAGAGCATTAACTCAAGGAGCATAAAGCAGGCAAGATCTCAAAGAAAAGAAAAATCTGGCAACTGACCTTCCCGCGTCAATTAAAGCCTTGAAAAATGTTATTAGTTCAATAGGCGTTCCATTTCACATCTTAACTTCATTATTTTCACCTAATTATCCGACCGGGATTTTTTGTTCCTTTCCCCTCCACGCTCAAAAGTTGTGGGTACAGAAGCCTTCACAGTGCTGTAATCATCAATAATCATCAAGCCTCGGAGGTCAACACTCTGTACTACCACACCTTGACACTCAAGGTGTTGACACAAGCTGGTAGACAAGTCTCCCGTAGATTGTGAAACCTACAAATTCTACTTCTACCTTGATATTTCCGTAGAGGAGCGGGTGGCCAAGATTTTTCCCCAGGGAAAGGGCCTGTGTTTTTGGGGGTGGAGGGGGGGGGGGGTGTCATGACCCAGGGAGTAGGTGAAGGTGATTAAAGAAGCCCGTCTCCTGATCAATGGACAGGAGACAGACTAAGAGTGTTCCAACTTTTAGGGATGAACCCTGTTGCTAAGTTCGGGCCTCAAAAGCCCTATCCCCTCCGGTTTGACAAAGAGTCTGTGACACTCGTCCCTCTCCTGTGTCAGTATTCTAGCCACTATAATTATAACATTACCACTGACATAATTTTCACGTAATCTCCCATGATTCGCTACATATGTAAGTTACACCACTTCCATATCACAATCGTCATCCATAACCTCTATTATCACAATCTTTGATCTGATAATCACAATCTTTTGTCATCGTAAGCAACAATCTATTTAACAGTCAATAGTGTCACTGTTTACAAAGGCAAGTTGGTACAATCACAACTGTTGGACTCTTCGTTGCCAGGGCTCTGGGGGAGACGCCTGGGCTCTGGGGGAGACGCCTGGGCTCTGGGGGAGACGCCAGGGCTCTGGGGGAGATGCTAAGGCTCTGGGGGAGACGCCTGGGCTCTGGGGGAGACGCCAGGGCTCTGGGGGAGACGCCAGGGCTCTGGGGGAGATGCTAAGGCTCTGGGGGAGACGCCTGGGCTCTGGGGGAGACGCCTGGGCTCTGGGGGAGACGCCTGGGCTCTGGGGGAGACGCCAGGGCTCTGGGGGAGATGCTAAGGCTCTGGGGGAGACGCCTGGGCTCTGGGGGAGACGCCTGGGCTCTGGGGGAGACGCCTGGGCTCTGGGGGAGACGCCTGGACTCTGGGGGAGACGCCTGGACTCTGGGGGGAGACGCCTGGACTCTGGGGGGAGACGCCTGGACTCTGGGGGGAGACGCCTGGACTCTGGGGGGAGACGCCTGGACTCTGGGGGGAGACGCCTGGACTCTGGGGGGAGACGCCTGGACTCTGGGGGGAGACGCCTGGACTCTGGGGGGAGACGCCTGGACTCTGGGGGGAGACGCCTGGACTCTGGGGGGAGACGCCTGGACTCTGGGGGGAGACGCCTGGGCTCTGGGGGGAGACGCCTGGGCTCTGGGGGGAGACGCCTGGGCTCTGGGGGAGACGCCTGGGCTCTGGGGGAGACGCCTGGGCTCTGGGGGAGACGCCTGGGCTCTGGGGGAGACGCCTGGGCTCTGGGGGAGACGCCTGGGCTCTGGGGGAGACGCCTGGGCTCTGGGGGAGACGCCTGGGCTCTGGGGGAGACGCCTGGGCTCTGGGGGAGACGCCTGGGCTCTGGGGGAGACGCCAGGGCTCTGGCTGTGTTAAACTCCAGGATTCTGCTGTAGGTTGATGACTAGTGTAGCACATATAGCTGCTCCTCGTCTCTTGCACCGGACCATCCTACACCGGACCATCCTGCACCGGACCATCCTACACCGGACCATCCTACACCGGACCATCCTACACCGGACCATCCTACACCGGACCATCCTACACCGGACCATCCTACACCGGACCATCCTGCACCGGACCATCCTACACCGGACCATCCTACACCGGACCATCCTGCACCGGACCATCCTACACCGGACCATCCTACACCGGACCATCCTACACCGGACCATCCTACACCGGACCATCCTGCACCGGACCATCCTGCACCGGACCATCCTACACCGGACCATCCTGCACCGGACCATCCTACACCGGACCATCCTACACCGGACCATCCTACACCGGACCATCCTACACCGGACCATCCTGCACCGGACCATCCTACACCGGACCATCCTACACCAGACCATCCTACACCAGACCATCCTACACCGGACCATGCTACACCAGACCATCCTACACCGGACCATCCTGCGCCGGACCATCCTACACCGGACCATCCTACACCGGACCATCCTACACCGGACCATCCTACACCAGACTATCCTACACCAGACCATCCTACACCAGACCATCCTACACCGGACCATCCTACACCAGACCATCCTACACCGGACCATCCTACACCGGACCATCCTACACCGGACCATCCTACACCGGACCATCCTACACCAGACCATCCTACACCGGACCATCCTACACCGGACCATCCTACACCGGACCATCCTACACCGGACCATCCTGCACCGGACCATCCTACACCGGACCATCCTACACCGGACCATCCTACACCGGACCATCCTACACCGGACCATCCTACACCAGACCATCCTACACCAGACCATCCTACACCGGACCATCCTACACCGGACCATCCTCCACTGCTCTTCTGCTATTCCCGTTACCTTCACTCTTCTAGCTTACTCACGTGGCTCCTTTTATTCCCCTTATTCCGACTACTACTACTACTTCTCCCCACCATTCCCCCCCGCCTTATTCCTCCCCCTCCTCCCCCGCCCCCCCTCCCGGCACCTTCTTGTTCCGGCTCTTATCCCTCCTCATTCCAGCGTCTCCGTCCTCCAACTCTCATCTTTATCAGAGACTCGCCCTTGCCTTCAGGTCAAATTCCATTTATTGGTTCCACCCGTGTACCTGCTCCGAAGCAACCACCCGCCTCCCAAACCCTTCGCTGCTTGTATAGAGGAGGGGGGAGGGGGAGGCTCTCGTTGGAGGGGTGAGAGGGGGGGGAGGCTCTCGTTGGAGGGGTGAGAGGGGGGGGAGGCTCTCGTTGGAGGGGGGAGGCTCTCCTTGGAGGGGGGAGAGAGGGGGGGCTCTCGTTGGAGGGGTGAGAGAGGGGGGGGGGAGGCTCTCGTTGGAGGGGTGAGGCTCTCGTTGGAGGGGGAAGAGAGGGGGGGCTCTCGTTGGAGGGGTGAGAGATGGGGGAGAGGCTCTCGTTGGAGGGGTGAGAGAGGGGGGGAGGCTCTCGTTGGAGGGGTGAGAGAGGGGGGGGAGGCTCTCGTTGGAGGGGTGAGAGAGGGGGGGGGGGAGGCTCTCGTTGGAGGGGTGAGAGAGGGGGGGGGAGGCTCTCGTTGGAGGAGTGAGAGGGGGGGAGGCTCTCGTTGGAGGGGTGAGAGAGGGGGGGGAGGCTCTCGTTGGAGGGGTGAGAGAGGGGGGAAAGGCTCTCGTTGGAGGGGTGAGAGGGGGGAGGCTCTCGTTGGAGGGGTGAGAGGGGGGAGGCTCTCGTTGGAGGGGTGAGAGAGGGGGGGGAGAGGCTCTCGTTGGAGGGTTGAGAGAGGGGGGGGGAGAGGCTCTCGTTGGAGGGGTGAGAGAGGAGGGGGAGGCTCTCGTTGGAGGGATGAGAGAGAGGGGGGGAAGAGAGCCTATTCTCATGTCACCGCCCCCCTCCCTACACCCCCCACCCCTTACTGATGTCCCACGAGTGATTGGAAGATGGGGAGTTGGTTCCTGATCGACCTTATGGTGATACCTTGGACCAAAATTCATTAAAATGTACGAAATCTGTTCATCTTTCAATACTCATGATGCGTTTCTTGACCTTTTTAAACAGTGTATAAGCTCTGAAGCGCTACCAGGTTGTTTATAACAATAAGTACAACTTTGGGTTGTTTAGTTTCGAAGCTCGTAAGCTGTTTAATAAATGTAAACAAAGCCAATTGAGGAAAGATGTAGAGGTTCCGTAAGTGGTTAGGTAAATGGTTGACGCATCCTGGACTTGGACTCATGACCAGGCACTGAAGCCGGAGGTTATTCAGCATAGTCGGTCATTTTGTTTATAGTTAGTGGATGCTAACAACCCGGGGGGCAATTCCTCCTGTGATAATTGCACTCCCAAGGAATTACTTCAGTGTGTGTGTGTGTGTGTGTGTGTGTGTGCGTGTGCGTGTGCGTGTGCGTGTGTGTGTGTGTGTGTGTGTGTGTGTGTGTGTGTGTGTGTGTGTGTGTGAGTGTGTGTGTGTGTGTGTGTGTGTGTGTGTGTGTGTGTGTGTGTGTGTGAGTGTGTGTGTGTGTGTGTGTGTGTGTGTGTGTGTGTGTGTGTGTGTGTGTGTGCGTGTGTGTGTGTAATCTCATCTCCCAGATTTTTCAAACCGTGGCTAATGATGTGCTCTCTCTTGCTATTTAGAATACAATTTGGCGTATTTTAACTTACCAATTACTGGTAACGGAAACAATTATAATTTATAATTTTAATGTATTTGAATAGATTGAAAAATTAAAGATTTTCTGAATATTCCTCCAGGATCCTCTGAGTATTCTCCAGGTCAACACGCTCCCAGCCTTATGGCAACTATACAGAGAAGTCAGTATGATTATACCGCACTTGGTAGGATGTGAGTATATACGGAGCTGTTGTATGAGGCGGCGGCGAGATATGAACACCGAGCTAAGGAATGGTGCCCAAACACTTGCGTCATTTGGAATGGAACGCCAACCCTGCAAGAAGCAAAGTTGCCGCTGTACCTCTGGGAGGGGGAGAGAGAGGTGGTCTACGGGTGATGGGTTTGGATGTTCAGTTGGAGGGCAAAGCGAGGGAGATGTTGCTAGGGGGAAGGGAGCTCAGGGAGACGAGATGGTGGACGGAAGAGAGCCCTGTAGTCTGAGAGAACCACAGGATTTATCCCTCCAGGAAGAAACTCTTAGTATCTGTCTATCCTTCGACCAATATGCAGGCGTGGGTCACAATAACGTGGCTGAAGTATGTTGACCAGAACACACACTAGAAGGTGAAGGGACGACGACGTTTCGCTCCGTCCTGGACCATTGTCAAGTCGATCCGCCTATCTATTCGACCAATAGATAGGCTTCACGATCCACACACTGTTGTCCACTGGTTCGTTAGATCACGCAGTCGATCTAACTGGTGTAGATCAGTTAGATCAACTGCTTTAACTGATCATTAGATCACCCCTTCCCCTCCAAAAGGGAGTTGTAGTGGCATTTGTTGGGTTTAAGTCCAAAGTTTAAGTTTAACTGCCCGAAACGCTTTGCGTAATAGTGGCTTTAGGCATTGTATGTACTAGCTATATCTATTAATCCAACAAATTTTGTAAAATCTCTTGTATATATGTACCTTACCTAAATAAAAATTTATTTATTTATATTTATAAGTGCAGAGGTGCTGGGGGTGACGGTCTTGGGGTGTAGGTATGGGCAAGGAGAGGTCCTGAGCGTAACTGGAGGCGATTACAAGCATTGTCAAAGGTTTCGTGAGACAGAAACCGGGAGTGGTGTAGGTTGGCGGGAGGCAGTGAAGATGAAGCCAAGATGACGTGAACCAAGGACTGCCTCGGACGGTTGCTATGGGATGGAGGACAAGCCCTGAACGGTTGCCATGGAACGTATCTCTAACGACTGCTCAAAGTACAAGGAACAAGTGTGGGCGATATCAAGCATCTTGGAAGGTTACTGGAGACAAGCTGAGGAGACAAGGTGGTTGAGGTTGTCTAAGAAGGACTGTAAAGAAATCACGTTGACGAAACTCTCAAGAACATAGTCATTTTGACAGGTAGGCAAGACGTTCCTGAAGACTTCTGATCAAGGGATTCGCTTCTGAATATGATTAACAAGAGAGTTGGATATTAATGTTGAGTGGAATCTTGCCCCGGAGGCTGCAAAGGTGCATGAAGGTGTTTATTGCTTAGGCACATGGTATGTGCCTATGTTATCCTAAGGGGGTTATCCTAAGTTGGGTTACGGCGAGGTTATTTAAAAGGAAACAGTGAGCTATCGTGAGGTGGGGAACCCGTGGAGTGCTCCAGGACAGAGCCCTGAGGCCCGTCTTGTTTACCGTATACATAAACAATGTAGACAGAGGATTGCAGATCAATATTTGCAAGGTTGCAAACAATGCAAAAATAGAATAGGATTATCCATACGCCTCAAAATCACAACAAAACAATTGGCGGATAAAGTTTAATTGTGAAAACTTACGGTTGTGAGGCTAAGTAACGATAATAAGGTCGGCAACAACAAATAATCAGGGAATAAGCGCCAAGCCATTACGACTATATAGCATTGGGAAGGGGTTAGGATAAGGATTTGGGATGAGACTGGGGGGGGGGGAGGCGGTTGATGGGAATGGCGCCCAACCACTTGTGGACGGTCGGGGATTGAACGCCGACCTGCATGAAGCGAGACCGTTGCTCTACCGTCCACCCCAAGTGGTTGGGTAATAAGGTCGGTAGATATTACCCGGACAAGGTCGAACCCTGGAAACACAAACCGAAACTGTCTCTATTTTCCGCTTGTTACAACTTGTAATAAAGCTGTTACATCTTGGCTTAACGTGTTTATGACGTATTAGAACGTTGTTACAACTTGATATATTGGTTGTTATAACTGGTTAGGAGGTGTTAAAACTTGTTCGAACGTTGTACCAACGTCGTAGTTTTGGTGTGTGTTTGGCGGGAAATTGCCAAAATCTGAAAGTGGAAATATCCGGGAGTCATGAAGCAAGAATCTCAAGGGCACAACACAACCTGTTCTCGCACTTTCGTATAGTCAATATTGACTTATTAAATACGTGCATATGTGACATACTAAACATACTAGTTTACCTTGAAAAGCTTCATAGAAAACACCGACCTTACCTAACCTTCTTATTATGTTAAGATAAGCATCTTATTGCTTCGTAATTACAATTATTACTTAACCTATTATAGGTATAGGTTAAGTAATAATTGTAATAATTAACCTATTAAGTAATAATTGTAATAATTAACCTATTATAGGTATAGGTTAAGTAATAATTGTAATAATTAACCTATTAAGTAATAATTGTAATAATTAACCTATTATAGGTATAGGTTAAGTAATAATTGTAATTACGAAGCAATAAGATGCTTATCTTAACATACTAAGAAGGTTAGGTAAGGTCGGTGTTTTCTATGAAGCTTTTCAAGGTAAACTAGTATGTTTAGTATGTCACATATGCACGTATTTAATTGCACAACAATGTGTAAATGTTGAGAATAAGATAAATGGACAACTAGTGTTTATGTCTAGAAGCAGCAGCGAGCCAGTTAATATAATTCTTCAGTATTCATTTGCCTTAAGTCCCCATTTACATTATGAGGTTCAGTTTGGGTCACCTTAGTATACACTGGACTCGAACGTGTACAAATTTAAATTCAGAAAAGACCTGGGTAAATACTGGTTTGGAAATCATAAGTCACAGCTGGTTGTCACCTCCAGGGGTCTCCTGCTATCACAGTCACAGCTGACATACACCTCCAGGGTCTCCTGCTATCACAGTCACAGCTGACCTACACCTCCAGGGGTCTCCTGCTATCACAGTCACAGCTGACATACACCTCCAGGGGTCTCCTGCTATCACAGTCACAGCTGACCTACACCTCCAGGGGTCTCCTGCTATCACAGTCACAGCTGACATACACCTCCAGGGGTCTCCTGCTATCACAGTCACAGCTGACATACACCTCCAGGGGTCTCCTGCTATCATAGTCACAGCAGATCTACACCTCCAGGGTCTCCTGCTATCACAGTCACAGCTGACATACACCTCCAGGGTCTCCTGCTATCATAGTCACAGCTGACCTACACCTCCAGGGTCTCCTGCTATCATAGTCACAGCTGACCTACACCTCCAGGGGTCTCCTGCTATCATAGTCACAGCAGATCTACACATCCAGGGTCTCCTGCTATCATAGTCACAGCTGACCTACACCTCTAGGGGTCTCCTGCTATCATAGTCACAGCAGACATACACCTCCAGGGTCTCCTACTATCATAGTCACAGCTGACCTACACCTCCAGGGTCTCCTGCTATCATAGTCACAGCTGACCTACACCTCCAGGTCCTCTGCTATCACAGGTGACCTACACCTCCAGGGACTCCTGCTATCACAGGTGACCTACACCCGCAGGTATAAGTAAGGGTGGCCAAGCTAACAAGTGTGTGTCAGCAACAGGGTAATTCGAGATGTAATCACTGGCAGGTTATTGGATTTCACTGCGGCCCTGAGAGCTATGGCCCCACCCAACCCCGGGCGCCAAGTATTTCTTCCCGTGGATATATTTGTTGTTTTTGCCCGCGGTGCGCCTTAGAGCCATCGACCAGCGCCGGGTGACCTATTCCTGTGAGCGGCAGGTAAATGGAGCAGCAGGTGTAGCGGTCATTACGACAGGTGGGGGCCACGCCCCTTCCTCCAGGGGGCCGGCCCTCACCTGGCGACGTAACACGCCTCCCCTGATCATCGCTGTACAAGGAACAAATGAAGGTTGCGAACCGGGGGAATATAGCAGAATGATTGCCAGATGCATTGTCAACGATAAGAATCGATTACACAAGACAATCAGGCAAGGATGCAACAGGTGAATGTGGATACACGAGTCTCTTACGATAGTAATATTGCTGACCAGGTGCAGCGTGTGAGGTGTTGTACGTCTGGCAGCGTGCTTCTTACTCCCTCGTCCCCTGCACTGCCAGACGCACGAGGCTAATTCCCGCTCACTAACTTGGGGTCAGTGTTCAACCCAGCGCACTGAAGAGTGTTACGAATGCTGCCTAACTGAACATGTCATAGATGTATAAACTGCAACAACACATTACACTTGGGGTCAGGATTCATCAAGGATTTACGTGTCCACTTGCGAGACCTATATATCTCTCCTCAATAATGACTCCTCAGTTTGCCTTTATTATGCGGTTTACGAGTTCTTAAGCGGCATGAGGTTCTTCATAATATCCTTGAGTCGAGGACCTTGCATCGTTTCACAGCTCGTTATGATAAATACAGACTAAGCAGCTCATGAACGAGGAAAGATATACAGGTTTCGTAAGCGGACGCACCCCAGCATCGCCTCATCTTTAATGGATTGGTGTTCCGGTAAATATACGATGTATTATGTGAGGAGACGGATGTTACCTGCGCTAGCAGCTTCACTGTAGGTGCGCTTACGGCAGCTTACGGCTGATGTCATATTGTAAAGGCCAGGGGGGAGATGCTGCCTGGGCCGGGAGCTACAGCTCAACCGGAAGACTTGTCTCTTGACACAACTACACTTACAGTCTAGCCAGTGGTTACTAAGTGTGTAGTCCAACCACGCCTTCGTCCTATCATCACCACTACCGTCACCACTACCACCACCACCACTACCACCACGTCTACCACCACCATGAATACCACCACCACCACTAGTGCCACCACCTCTAGTACCACCACCTCTAGTACCACCACCACTACCACCACGTCTACCACCACCACCACTAGTACCACCACGTCTACCACCACCAAAACCACTTTTTATTAGTAGTACCCCAAACGACAGCCCCCCTCCACCCAACCCCTCCCCCTTTCCACCTAACACCAGCATCCCGACTGCTTCATTTCTGCCATCAAAGTCTTACCATCTCCCTCCCTCCCTCCCTCCAACACCTCCATCTTCACACACCTCCCCCCCCATCCCTCCCTAGACCTGGCCTCCTCCTAGATTTCATTTCAGGTTGGCGGGCACCTTGGCAGGGGCAATAGTATGCCATCTTGCCAGTTTAATCATAACCTGCACGGATCAGCTTGGCAGGAGTGGTGGCTGGGGGAACTGAGCCTTATGACATCACGCAGTACAGCTCATTTTGCTAGTAACAATTCACCCATCTGAGTATCGCGGAAAGGACTTCTATAGTTACCAAAAACTGATCCAAATTTTTAAAGATTATATATATATATATATATATATATATATATATATATATATATATATATATATATATATATATATATATAGTGTGTGTGTGTGTGTGTGTGTTTAGAAAAAAATTAAGTTTCATTCACTTTCCATAAGAATGATACAAATTCGTGTCCAAAACAATTGTTTTTTCCCAATGAGATGAAGCTCAGTTTCTTGTTTTGCTGGGAGTGCGTGCGGATGGATTACAAGGATATTAGCTCCCTTTGATAACACAATCTTGGTTATCAGGCTTATTTGATAACACAATTTAGTTCTCTGAGTATAGAATGTCAGCTGAATTGTCAATTACCAGCTGAAAATTGGTGACAAGTGTCCCATCCAGCAGGATAACGACCCAACCACACCTCCATATACAACTTGGTAATGGGACATGAAATCAATAGCCTCACCTGACATGTATACAAATTCAGAGTTGTCTGAAATAAGAGGCGATTTCCTTAAGGTCTTGGCTATCATTCTCAGACATTTGCGTTTTCAGCCTCCACTCATGTCTCAACCCGTTCTCGCACTTTCGTATAGTCAATATTGACTTATTAAATAAGTGCATATGTGACATACTAAACATACTAGTTTACCTTAAAAAGTTTCATAGAAAACACCGACCTTACCTAACCTTGTTAGTATGTTAAGATAAGCATCTTATTGCTTCGTAATTACAATTATTACTTAACCTATACCTATAATAGGTTTTCTATGAAGCTTTTCAAGGTAAACTAGTATGGTTAGTATGTCACATATGCACGTATTTAATAAGTCAATATTGACTGTAAGAAAGTGCGAGAACGGGTTGCATGTCTCTAGTCCTACTTTCACTTTATAAAGGCCGTCTTTGTCCACCATGTTAATTCCACTCAGTACTTTGTATGTTGCGATCATGTTCGCCAGTGTTTCTTCTCTCCTTTTGGAAGGTGAGATTAAGTTAACTTGACTCTTCTCATAAGTTGCAGAGTTGTGTAATTTTAAATGCTCGTTTAATGCTTCACAAGGTGCGGATTCCAGGTGGGTGCCGCATATTCCGCCACTGGTCAAACCTAAGCTGTGTAAATTGCCCTGAAAGATCTCTGATTTAGGTTTCTAATCGACGTTCTAATGTTTGCCAGCGTCTCATATGCTGCCGATGTTACCCCGTTTATGTGTGGCTCTGGAGATAGAGTTGGAATTATATTCACTCCTAGATCCTCCTCTCTCTCTTTCTCAGACTCCAGTAGTTGCCTTCCCCTTATGTTGTACATGCCTCCTGCTCTTCTCTCCTCTCTCCCTATCCCATCTTCATGACATTGCACTTGACGGGACTGAATTCCAGTAGCCATGTGATCAGTCTTGGAATTTGTCAAAATCTCCCTGTAACTTTCTGCAGTCCTCTGTTTTTACATTCCTCATCAGCTTTGCGTCATCTGCAAGCACGTGAAAAAAATAATGTGTATTTTCCTCTCTTATGCATATGTATATCTTACGTTTGGTATATAGCATAACTGGCCGACACCTCAAAAGTGTTCAAGAGAGAACTTGACAAAAACTTCCAAAGGATACCTGATCAACCAGGCTGTGACTCATACGTCAGGCTGCGAGCAGTCGAGTCCAACAGCCTGGTTGACCAGTCCAGCAACCAGGAGGCCTGGTCGACGACCGGGCCGCGGGGTCGCTGAGCCCCGAAATCACCTCGAGGTAAGGTAACCTTGAAGTAGCAATAGCGATCGTAACATACCCCCTCCTCCTAGCTCAGGGAGGGGAGCCTAGGGCAGGAATGGGGAGGGTTTCCCCACGGGAGGAAGCTGTGAATGAAAGGTATATTAAGATCTGGCGCCACTGGTAGGGGGAGGCGAGTAGTTGTAGCTGTAGTTGTGGTTATGGGATCCGTCATTGGTGGTGGGGGAGTGGTGGTGGGTGGGAGATGGTGGGGGAGGGGGTAGTAGTTGTTGTGATGGTGGAGCTGGTGGATGGCATTTATTATTTGTTAACCAGATGGGGTACCCGGCGGTACCCGGGTAGACCCGGGTAGACCCGGTGAGCGGGTCATCCGGTACCTAAGCCAACCTGGTGCTTCAATCAACACAAACAAAACAAAACAAAAAAAAACAATCCGAAGAACATTTGTGAGAAATGTCGATAAGGAATGAAAACATATAGAGAATCCTGACATTGAACAACATCACTTTACTGTCTCTTACTCTGTTTCTGCCGCTCTGTCTCTCTGAATGTGTACCTTTCTGTGTATTCACCTAGTTGTGCTTGCGGGGGTTGAGCTCTGGCTCTTTCGTCCCGCCTTACAACTGTCAATCAACTTCCCCCCCCCCCCACCACACACACATTCTGACGATGGCAAAATTATGAGAAGGATTAAGACAGAGGAGGACTGCTTGAGGCTTCAAGAAGTCCTGGACAAGCTGCAGGAATGGTCCATAACATGGTTGTTAGAGTTTAACCCAATCAAATGTAATGTAATGAAGATAGTTGAGCAGGAGACCAGTTACAAGAGAGAGAGAGAGAGAGAGAGAGAGAGAGAGAGAGAGAGAGAGAGAGAGAGAGAGAGAGAGAGAGAGAGAGAGAGAGAGAGAGAGAGAGAGAGAGAGAGAGAGAGACCGAGAGAGAGAGAGAGAGAGACCGAGAGACCGAGAGAGACCTGGGAGTTGATATCACGCCAGACCTGTCCCTTGAAGCCCATATCAAGAGGATAACATCAGCAGCATATGCCAGGTTGGCTAACATAAGAACGGCCTTTAGAAGCTTGAGTAAGGAATCTTTCAGAACATTTAATGTTTACCTAACATTATATAGGTACCAGTGAGTTATTCATTAGTTGGACTTCATTCTGGGCATTTGCATGTAGGAGGGAGAAAAAGTAGTAGATATGATAGAACAAAATAAGTAAGGAGTCGGAACATGAGACAACTGACGGTTAGAGGCGGGGCCCAAGAGCTCGATTCTGCAGGCACAAACAAAAAAATAGGAATAGTAAACGTACAAGCACACACAGGAATCTGTACACCGGTTGGCTGGCAGTTGAGAGGAGGGACCAAAGAGCCGAAGCTCAACCCCCGCAAGCACAACTAGTCGAGTACGTACACACACACACACACACACACACACACACACACACACACACACACACACACACACACACACACACACACACACACACATGTAGATATGATAGAGCCCAGTAGGCTCAGGAATCTGTACACCAGTTGATTGACAGTTAAGAGATGGGACCAAAGAGTCAGAGCTTAACCCCCGCAAGCACAAATAGTCGAGTACGTCATACACACACACACACACACATACACACACACACACACACATACACACACACACACACACACACACACACACACACACACACACACACACACACACACACCCACACACACACACACACACACACACACACACACACACACACACACACACACACACCAGGAGAAAATAGTGCACCATTACTAAGAGCGAGTCATCATCATCATGATGATCAACACACCCATACACTCGCCACACACCTCTCTCACGCTCCCCATCTGCGGTGTATTAATCAACATGTCTCACTACTCCCAATTGCGGTGTGGTTGGTGGCACGGGTGGGCAGCCGCCCGTGAAGTCTGCGCTCTCCGCCACCCGGGGTTCATTCCTCCACACAGGCGGAAGCGTGGTGAAGTCTCCGGGCACCGCCAACCGTATTTCACTTGCTCTCGTAATTGTCATAGTGTCAAGGGGACAGATTCACGAAGCAGTTACGCAAGTACTTACGAACGTGTACGTCTTTCCTCAATCGTTGACGGCTTTGGTTACATTTATTAAACAGTTTACAAGTATGAAAACTTGTCAATCAACTGTTGTTATTGTTATAAACAGCCTCCTGGTGCTTCGGAGCTCATTAACTGTTTAATAATTGTAAACAAAGCCGCCAAAGATTGAGAAAAGATGTACAGGTTTGTAAGTGCTTGCGTAACTGCTTCGTGAATCTAGCCCCAGCTCCCCCCACAACTGTTGCTAGCTCGGCCAACGACCACCACAGCTGTTGCAGGCAGTCAACATAACATTTCTGCACCGTTTATGGGTTATATGATACCAGAGAATGTGATCCCTCGCCCGGGACCTCTGAAGCATGATACCAGAGAATGTGATCCCTCGCCCGGGACCTCTGAAGCATGATACCAGAGAATGTGATCCCTCGCCCGGGACCTCTGAAGCATGATACCAGAGAATGTGATCCCTCGCCCGGGACCTCTGAAGCATGATACCAGAGAATGTGATCCCTCGCCCGGGACCTCTGAAGCATGATACCAGAGAATGTGATCCCTCGCCCGGGTCCTCTGAAGCATGATACCAGAGAATGTGATCCCTCGCCCGGGACCTCTGAAGCATGATACCAGAGAATGTGATCCCTCGCCCGGGACCTCTGAAGCATGATACCAGAGAATGTGATCCCTCGCCCGGGACCTCTGAAGCAGTCCTGAAGCCACGACCAACCACTTCCAAACTACACTTGCCCGCCGACCACCGCTCTTAACAACCCTAACAAGGAGATAATGCTCATCTTCCTGCGTCTTCACATGCCAAGGGGCAGAATTTCAATACAAGACTTGGAGGAAACTACGAGATGTGAACGAAAATGAAGTCCATAAACACAATGGATATATATATATAAACAAATGTTTATATTTGTTTATAAGCTATATAGCTATATTCATTATATAACAATATACGTCTAAATATACAGAAGTAATATCATTGCTTGGTTCAGTGTTGGGGCTTAAGGCTTCACAACCTCTGGGAGGTTATTAAGGCCCTACAAGTGTTCACTGACCTCCAGGAAGTATACTTTCGTTCTCACCATTATCCAGGACTGAAGTAAACTCTAAATGTATATACCAAAATAAGGTGTATACCTCTCTCAGTATATATGCAGTATTCATGAGCATTACTCATGCTGTTCGCAGATGTCCGTTGAAGAATGGCTACCGCTTCCCAATACACCCTTGAGTGACACTTGTCGGTACCTCAATGAGGTCACCTGGCCCTCATGAGGCCCAGGTGACCTGGCGAGCAGCCTTGAGGACAGTCTGGAGGGCCGCTTGGAGGGCAGCCTGGAGGGCCGTTTTGAGGGCAGCCTGGAGGGCCACTTGGAGGGCAGCCTGGAGGACAATCTGGAGGGCCGCTCCGGAGACCAGCGTGAGTGAGCAACATAGAGCGTGAGGTTCCACGGGGGACAAGTCCTCCATGGTTCACCTGGCGGAGCGGAAGACACACTGCACCGACTGGTCGCTGGAGTCCACCTCCACCCCGGCCTGAGGGAGGGGAGGTGAGTGGGGAGGAGGGGATAGGGGGAAGGGGAGAAGTGGAAACGGCGCCTTAATAGCCAGCACGACAAGTGAAGCCACAACTACTCCTTATCATGAGCGGATAGTTCACTTTCGACTCCCAACTTGTCCTATTGTGAAGGGTCTAACAGGTACTATTATCATATAGATCACATTACAGTCGTAACGAGCACAAATGGCGAGAAACGCTATCAACTGTCTGGATTGGTCGTGACCTGGTGGGGGGTCATCCTACGACCTTGGTGACGACCCTAACGACCATACACGACGCTGACAGGGTTCCCTGAGAGAGTTCAAGCAGTCACTAGAGCGGAACACAAGACACAATGCACTATAAACTGGAGTGGTATAGGAGTGGCGAGCGGAGGGCTGTGTGTGTGTGTGTGTGTGTGTGTGTGTGTGTGTGTGTGTGTGTGTGTGTGTGTGTGTGTGTGTGTGTGTGTGTGTGTGTGTGTGTATGTGTGTGGCTTTGAGACAACCTCCTGTTCTTCTACATCGAGATTAAACCTTTTATATTTCTTTACTCTTGTATGAATGACCACTTCCCTGGTGGATGTAAACGATGATAAGATATACAATGGTCACCGGGGGTTTGAGCTGCAGCTGGCCCCCACTCTTTATTCAACCCCCCTCCCCCCAACATCATGTTGGGGGGGGGGGGCAACATCAGTCCCCTCCTGTATGTTGCACCAGTCTCTGCCCCCTTCTCATCCCCACGATCCCTGTCCATCACAGTCCTAGCCTCATCCATGCCCCCCACCACAGTCCTAGCCCCATCCATGCCCACCACAGTCCTAGCCCCATCCATGCCCCCCACACCACAGTCCTAGCCCCATCCATGCCCCCCACCACAGTCCTAGCACCATCCATGCCCACCAGAGTCCTAGCCCCATCCATGCCCCCAACACCACAGTCCTAGCCCCATCCATGCCCCCCACCACAGTCCTAGCCCCATCCATGCCCCCCACCTCAGTCCTAGCCCCATCCATGCCCCCCACCACATTCCTAGCCCCATCCATGCCCCCCACACCACAGTCCTAGCCCCATCCATGCCCCCCACCACAGTCCTAGCCCCATCCATGCCCCCCACCACAGTCCTAGCCCCATCCATGCCCCCCACCACAGTCCTAGCCCCATCCATGCCCACCACAGTCCTAGCCCCATCCATGCCCCCCACCACAGTCCTAGCCCCATCCATGCCCCCCACCTCAGTCCTAGCCCCATCCATGCCCCCACCACATTCCTAGCCCCATCCATGCCCCCCACACCACAGTCCTAGCCCCATCCATGCCCCCACCACAGTCCTAGCCCCATCCATGCCCCCCACACCACAGTCCTAGCCCCATCCATGCCTCCCACCACAGTCCTAGCCCCATCCATGCCCCCACACCACAGTCCTAGCCCCATCCATGCCCCCCACCACAGTCCTA
>NW_025570866.1:35000-47985 GCF_020424385.1 Procambarus clarkii
TTACTGCTAGGTAACAGCTGCATCAGGGTGAAAGAAACACTGCCCACTGTTTCTCGCCGGCGCCCGTAATCGAACCCGGGACCACAGGATCTCGCGTCCAGCGTGCTGTCCGCTGTTAATGTAACATTAACAATTGAGTAACAAGCTTCACAAGGCTGTCACTTGCTTAGCTAAACGAACTATGAACTTCAGTTCCTGAACCCATTATGTGCCTCTGTAACCCTGCCCACCACCGCCCACGGCTTGGGTATGGGGTGCATAATCAAGAAATGAAATTAAAAAATGTAAAAATCCTGACAGGTGTTAACATACTGACAGGTGTTGCAGGTGTTACCATGCTGGCAGGTGTTACAGGTGTGTTACAGGTATCAACATACCGACCAGCCAAGACAAGAAAGAATTACCGGCTAATCTCCGAGGTCGTGGAAACCAATGACAGTGGTGGTGGGAGGGAAGGTAGGAGAGGAGGGAGGGTGAAGAGGGAGGGGGGAGGGAGGGTTGGGGAGAGATAGAGAGAGAGAGGGAAGGTAGGAGGGACGCAGAGTTGGAGGAGAGGGGAGAGATACACAGGTAAAGAAGAAGCCAGGGATTATATAGTGGAGGGAGTAGGGGAAGGACGGGAGGAGGGAAGGAAGGAGGGGAGGAGGGAAGGCTGGAGGGAAAAGAGAGGGAGGATACACAATGAGAGCTGCAAAGAAATCAGTAAAGGCGATAATAAGATGAACACCAGTTAACAAAATATTCACAGACGCTTTAATACAACTCCAGTGACAAATGTTTTAGACACACGCAAGATGTGACACGCTGCGCGCGCGCGCGCACACACACACACACACACACACACACACACACACACACACACACACACACACACACACACACACACATTTAATATACCCAGCAAGAGTATATTCATTTCCATTCCCCGCTGCGAATGTTCGGTGATATTGGAAGGGAGTCGCCTGGACGCCAACTGTAGCCTTTTTGACGACTTAGGTAAAGGAATTCAAGGAATGTGTTGCATTGTGGCACCTCCCACCACGACCCCCAGAGGGTCAGGATCAGTGCCTCACAGGCCCTCCACACACACACACACACACACACACACACACACACACACACACACACACACACACACACACACACACACACACACACACACACACACACACCGCATCACGTATTGATCCTGCACTATACTTGCATCCTTAGCACCGCTTCTCCTCCCTTGCCAAAGCAAAAAACTCCCCCGGTTATTAATATTAGACTTGCCGGAGGTAAAAAAAAATGTCTCAAACATCCATTATTCCAAACGTGGCAACATAAAAAAGCAGAAGTTCGCTGCACACCTGAGCAGCAATGCGGGTGTGTGATTGGCCGGCGCGGCCTGCTCCCTATGAGCTGATTGGCTGAGACCTAGCGCGAGTAACTCTGCACATGCACAGTGGATGAAGCCAATGTTCAAGACGGCGCCGTCCAAGTATTTCAGGCCCTCAGCCCCTCCCCCCCTTACATGCATGTCCCCCCCCCACCTTAGTCTGTCGCCACACCCACCCCCTCCACCTGCCCGTGACCCCCCCTACCCCTACCTCCCCCTCCCTCCCTCCATAGAAACCTCTACCAAAAAGCACAAGTCAAATTTGAATGATTATCATACCACAACGGCGATGCCGAATGGTAAATTAGAGGCAAAATTTTATTTCCAAGGCAATCTCAACCTTATGGCGGTGCTGTGTGTGTGGCAAATTATCCGCGTGGCGAGCGTGGCAAGTTTGACCTTTGCCACACACGCTCCGGCAACGGTGACGTCCGTCACAGTTGCCGGAGCCTCATGATCACCCTCATCAGCCACCATCACTGTTTTGGTGTCAGTCTTAAGGAATGATACAAACGGGTGTGTCACCGTATGCCTGGTGTCACTAGCCAGGTGTGTCACTGTGTGCATGGCGCCACTAACCAGGTGTGTCGCCGTGTACCTGGTGCCACTCGCCAGGTGTATCACCGTGTTCATGGTGCCACTAGTCAGATGTGCCACTGTGTGCATGGCGCCACTAACCAGGTGTGTCACTGTGTGCATGGCGCCACTAACCAGGTGTGCCACTGTGTGCATGGCGCCACTAACCAGGTGTGTCACCGTGTTGATGGTGCCACTAGCCAGGTGTATCACTGTTCACACAATCACCCCTCCCCCTACACCCCCACACAATCACCAATTATGAGCAACTGGGTGGTAACTTGAACGACCCGGCGCGACTGGGAACTAATAGCGGTAAGAGTCTTGAAGAACACAGCGTTGAGGAGGACCAGAGAGAGAGTGTCACAGACGTCGGGCAGGAGATGACATATTGGCGGGACGATGGCGTGGGAATCACTGCTGACTTGAAGACTCACGTCCAGCAATTGATAAGATCCTGGTTCTGGGTAGCCGGGGCAAAGGTGGGACATCACAATGCTGGTGGACCCCAACCTCCCATGGTGGTGGACCCCATCCTCCCATGGGTGGTGGACCCCATCCTCCCATGGTGGTGGACCCCATCCTCCCATGGTGGTGAACCCCATCCTCCCATGGGTGGTGGACCCCATCCTCCCATGGGTGGTGGACCCCATCCTCCCATGGTGGTGGACCCCATCCTCCCATGGGTGGTGGACCCCACCCTCCCATGGTGGTGGACCCCATCCTCCCATGGGTGGTGGACCCCATCCTCCCATGGTGGTGGACTCCATTCTCCCATGGGTGGTGGACCCCATCCTCCCATGGGTGGTGGACCCCAACCTCCCATGGTGGTGGACTCCATTCTCCCATGGGTGGTGAACCCCATCCTCCCATGGTGGTGGACTCCATTCTCCCAGGGTGGTGGTGAACCCATCCTCCCATGGTGGTGGACTCCATTCTCCCATGGGTGGTGAACCCCATCCTCCCATGGTGGTGGACTCCATTCTCCCATGGTGGTGGACCCCAACCTCCCATGGTGGTGGACTCCATTCTCCCATGGGTGGTGGACCCCATCCTCCCATGGTGGTGGACTCCATCTCCCATGGTGGTGGACTCCATCCTCCCATGGTGGTGGACCCCATCCTCCCATGGTGGTGGACTCCATTCTCCCATGGTGGTGGACCCCATCCTCCCATGGTGGTGGACCCCATCCTCCCATGGTGGTGGACTCCATTCTCCCATGGTGGTGGACCCCATCCTCCCATGGTGGTGGACCCCATCCTCCCATGGTGGTGGACTCCATTCTCCCATGGGTGGTGAACCCCATCCTCCCATGGTGGTGAACCCCATTCTCCCATGGTGGTGGATCCCCATCGTCCCATGGTAGTGGACCCCATCCTCCTATGGTAGTGGACCCCATCCTCCTATGGTAGTGGACCCCATTCTCCCATGGTAGTGGATCCCCATCGTCCCATGGTGGTGGACCCCATCCTTCCATGGTGGTGGACCCCATCCTTCCATGGTGGTAGACCCCATCCTCCCATGGTGGTGGACCCCATCGTCCTATGGTGGTGGACCCCATCCTTCCATGGTGGTGGACCCCATCCTCCCATGGTGGTGGACCCCATCGTCCTATGGTGGTGGACCCCATCCTTCCATGGTGGTGGACCCCATCCTTCCATGGTGGTGGACCCCATCCTCCCATGGTGGTGGACCCCATCCTTCCATGGTGGTGGACCCCATCCTCCCATGGTGGTGGACCCCATCTTCCCATGGTAGTGGGCTGCCCCATGTGAATACTGAGAAGTCTAACTGGTGAGTTAATGTAGTAATTGTTTGCTGTAATGAAGTGATTAACACTGGGCCAGTAGTTTGAGAGTTGTGTTGAGAGGTGTCAAGTTGACATCTGCAATCTAGGATTGTGTAGGCCAGTAGGAAGCCTGCTAGGATTAAGGGCTTAGCACACTGGGTGGTGTTTGTGGGTGGAGGGATTGAGCTATGAGGAAAGACAGAAAACTGGACCTTACCGCACTGCTGGAGACAGGGGGGAGAGGGAGGGGACATGATAACAATATACAAGATTCTAAGGATGGGGTGGATGCGTTGTCTACTTGCAAAGTAGACAACGCAGCATTGTAGAAAGCTAGGAACAGAACGAACAGAACAGAAAGCTAGGAACAGACTCACAGATATCAGAAAGAACTTTTTCATCGTTAGAGCTGTCAATAAGTGGAATAGGTTAGACGCAGACGTAGTTGAAGCTAATGAATTCAAAATTTTAAATTGCAAATATGATAAAAACATGAGAAATGAGTCATTGCTTTAATATTAGAACATTCGGAAGGCGGGGCCAGGAGCCTAACTCGACCCTCCAAGCACATCTAGGTGAAAATGTTTACACACACACACACAACACACACACACACACACACACACACACACACACACACACAAACCTGTTGATTGACGGTTGAGAGGCGCGACCAAAGAGCTAAAGCTCAACCCCCGCAAGCACAACTAGGTGAGTACACACACACACCCACACACACACACACACACACACACACACACACACACACACCACACAAACCTCTCACGAAGGTAAATAGGAAATAAGAACTCTCAAATAATAGGCATCCCATACAAAACATGGGACAAGGGAGATACGAGGCACAGGCCGCCACAAGGAAGGAAGCAGCACAGGGAACCAATAGCCTACTAGAGAGACAAATAGCGATAGTAATGGTAGGACTGAAGGAACCGGAAGCCTCCTGAAAGCGAGAAGTGGACAGTGAAGAACTGAGCTGCTATAAAGCGATCCAAACAGAGATGCAGATGGTGGACAGAGAAAGAAAAAAATTTAAAACATTTTCAGGCTAGAGCCGGTCGGCCGAGCGGACAGCACGCTGGTCTTGTGATCCTGTGATCCTGTGGTCCTGGGTTCGATCCCAGGCGCCGACGAGAAACAATGGGCAGAGTTTCTTTCACCCTATGCCCCTGTTACCTAGCAGTAAAATAGGTACCTGGGTGTTAGTCAACTGTCTTGGGCTGCTTCCTGGAGGCCTGGTGGAGGCCTGGTCGAGGACCGGGCCGCGGGGACACTAAAAAGCCCCGAAATCATCTCAAGATAACCTCAAGATAGAAGGGACAAATAGCCGGTAAGGATCACGTTTATGAAGAAGACTACACAACAGAATTCTAGGAACGAAGAACTTCAGTAATTACCAGGTTGGAGAAAAGTATGTATTGAGAAAGATATAAAAGTGGGAGCGAGCTTCAGCGCCGAGGTCATAAAGCAGGTACAAGAGATGGGTGGGTAGTGTCAGCCTCGGTCCCCAGTGCCACATCCCAAGGCCAACCTCAACAGCACCATAAATCATTCAACTTTTCACTGTTTCAACACGCTTCCTTTCTCTACCTATAACCACATAAATCCTATGTTCTAATGCCACACTGATTGGATTGATTCACCTCCACCCTGTTCCCTAGCCTCCCCCTTCCCCCCCCCCCACGAACCTTATCGTTTAATGCCTCATTCAGTCTAATCCTTTCCCATACATCAACCAATCACATCTTAACCCTCACTCTTTCCAATCCACCTCCTGACCAATCATGATTCGTATCCCCTTATTAAAAAAGAAAAACCCTTTGTCCCAACCCTCACAGCTTCCCATATACCCAACTTGTGATCCTGTGGTCCCGGGTTCGATCCCGGGCGCCGGCAAGACACAATGGGCAGAGTTTCTTTCACCCTATGTCCCTGTTACCTAGCAGTAAAATAGGTACCTGGCAGTTAGTCAGCTGTCACGGGCTGCTTTCTGGGGGTGGAGGCCTGGTCGAAGACCGGGCCGCGGGGACACTAAAAGCCCCGAAATCATCTCAAGATAACCTCAAGATAACTCTCATTCAGCTACTACCTCCATATGCTGACACGACCAGTTACTCTGCCCCACCATCAACCTCCCTCCCCACTCACTCACCATCCTGGGAACAGAGGATAAGGGAGATAGAAACTGAAGAAGTAGAGGACGAAGAGAACTTCAAAATAATGTACACAAATGTCGAAGAGATAACAAGACAAATGAACCTAGGGAATACATACACCAGGAGAATTATGATGCAATTGCACTTACAGAGAACAAACTGTCTGGAGTAGTAACTACTGCAGCGTTCCCTTATGACTAGCGTATTGCAAGACGGGGAGAACAAGGTGAAGGAGGTGGGTTATCTTGAGATGATTTCGGGGCTTTAGTGTCCCCGCGGCCCGGTCCTCGACCAGGCCTCCACCCCCAAGAAGCAGCCCGTGACAGCTGACTAACACCCAGGTACCTATTTTACTGCTAGGTAACGGGGGCATAGGGTGAAAGAAACTCTGCCCATTGTTTCTCGCCGGCGCCCGGGATCGAACCCGGGACCACAGGATCACAAGTCCAGCGTGCTGTCCGCTCGGCCGACCGGCTCCCTATAACTAGGTAAGTATATATAACTATAGATATAACAAGATAACTACGACAACAGTCACTATAAGAATGGGAGGGCCCAAGATGATGATAAAGATTCTCAAGCCTTACAAAATAACAAACCCAGACTGGAACAAGCGAGAGAGAATGACAACTATTAAAAAGTCAACATCAGTTGGCAGTCATGAATGATCTGGACTCATTATCCTCATATGACAGAACCATGCCTCACGGAATACCAGAGCGTCAGTGATGAGTACTCTTCATCCCGGATGTTGACCAGACCACACACTAAAAGTTGAAGGGACGACGACGTTTCGGTCCGTCCTGGACCATTCAAGTCGATTGTGATGAGGACAGGTAGGGACAGGCAATAAATAGGCAAGAGAGAGCTGAGGAGGAAAGTAAGGTGTAGGGGATAGTACTTCAACTTCTAGTGTGTGGTCTGGTCAACATACTTCAGCCACGTTATTGTGATTCATCGCCTTCATCCCGGATCATTCATCTTGGAATTTGTCAAAATCTCCCTGTAACTTTCTGTAGTCGTCTGTTTTTACATTCCTCGTCAGTTTTGCGTCATCTGCAAGCACGTGAAAAAAAAATAATGTGTATTTTCCTCTCTCATGCATATGTATATCTTACGTTTGGTATATAGCATAACTGGCCGACCCCTCACAGTGTTCAAGAGAGAACTTGACAAACACTTCCAAAGGATACCTGATCAACCAGGCTGTGAGTCATACGTCAGGCAGCGAGCAGCCGCGTCCAACAGTCTGGTTGACCAGACGATCAACCGGGAGGTCTGGTCGGAGACCGGGCCGCAAGGCTGTTGAGCCCCGGAGCTACACAAGGTAGGTAGGCAGAGCCCTCCCTCAGCCTCCACTACCTACCCTTAAAGCTCATTTTCCTTGTTAAATCCCTTCACGATGAAGGGAAGGGAATTATCAGTGGAAAGCGCCAAGCCATTACCACTATATAGCACTTGGAAGGGATCAGGATAAGGATTTGGGATAGGACGGGGGGGAAAAGGAATGGTGCCCAGCCACTTGGACGGTCGGGGATTGAACACCGACCTGCATGAAGCGACACCCTCGTTCTACCGTCCAGCCCAAGTGGTTGGGCCCCTTCACGATGAAGAAACACTCTAAATACCTGCGTCTCACCTCAGTATCTAAAATCCAATCAAGTTCCTTCATTCCATTGGCTCTCACGCTGAAGAGTTTCTGGACAACTGTTAAGGGTTGTAAGGTTAAGAAGCTTTCAGGTCATCGCAATTCTTGGACCAGTCATTGAACTAACTTCAGGTCATTTTCGGTTTGAGTGCCTTGTTAGGGCTCAATGCCGGGGGTGCTCGCCCACCACTGGTCTCAGTGTCCGACAGTGCGCGTGTTCGCGCGCGCGCTTTCTCTCTCGAGAATGAGAATGAATGAGAATATGAATGAAGAGGGAGGGAGAGAATTATCAAGGGAAAGCGCTAAGCCGTTAGACTATATAGCATGGAAAAGAGATCAGGATAAGGATTTGGGATGGGACGGAGGCAAGGAATGGTGCTCAACCACTTGGACGGTCGAGGATTGAACTCTGACCTGCATGAAGTGACACCGTCGCTCTACCGTCCAGGCAAAGTAGTTGGACTGAATGAAGAGAGAAGCGTGAGTGTGACAGCTGCGGGACGCGAACAATGCAATTAGAACATGATCTAAAAAAAAAGTGAAGGAAATTCACCTGCACTTAAGGGAATCTTAACTTCATCTCGACTTGGGTCCATGTGATGAGACACTGAGCGTCTCCCTCTTGCTGGAGTCAAAGTCTTCGGAAGCGTGTGAGCGAGTCTGGATTCACGAAGCAGTTACGCAAGCACTTACGAACGTGTACATCTTTCCTCAATCTTTGACGGCTTTGGTTACATTTATTAAACAGTTTACAAGCATGAAAACTTGCCAATCAACTGTTGTTATTGTTATAAACAGCCTCCTGGTGCTTCGGAGCTCATTAACTCTTAAATACATGTAACAAAAGCCGTCAAAGATTGAGGAAAGTTGTACAGGCTCGTAAGTACTTGCGTAACTGCTTCGTGAATCTGGCCCCGGGCTGCTTAGTGACCCAAGAGCTGCGTCTCGACCACCGACAAGCGTGCGAGCCGGTGTGGCCAGGATTAATCAAGCATTAATGCATCCACTTACGAAACCTCTACATCTTTCCATAAATATGGCCGCATTGTTTGCATTCATTAAGCAGTATATGAGCTCCGAGGCACTACGAGGTCCTTAACAACAGTAATAACCTTGGGTTGTGAAGTTTCGAAGATTGTAAACTGTTTAATAAATGTGAACAAAGCCATCGTGATCGAGGAAAGATGTAGAGGTTTCGTAGGAGGTTACATGAATCCTGGTCCTGATGGTCTCGTTGTCAAGACTCGTTTAGTACAAGTTCACAAGTAATTAGTGTCGTCAGGAGGCTATACGCGGACTATACCCGGGCCTCTTAACGAGGATATACTGACTGAACACATAGGTATTCCAACATCACCCAATACATCACCTAATACATCAACTAATACATCACCTAATACATCGACACCATTGAATACAGCAGCACTTGTGCTGAGTGAGCCAAGATCACAACTGGGTCCTGTCTATGACTGTCACCGCTAGCAAGAACTTGTGAAGAACATTGAACTTACTCGAGCAGGAAAAGATGAGACTTCCAGAGATTAACCGCCTTTTCCGCCAATTATTCAGTGAGGTGATGTGTCCTGCTTGTGACACTAACAGAAATATATTTTTGTATTAACATACTAATGAAGAAGGTTATTTATGCAGCTACCCTAGACTATGTGAAGGGTTACAGTGTGTGAAGAGCTGGCTATGGCATACCGGTACCCACCCCCCATCACTCAGGATGGTCAGTCATGCAGGGCCATGTGATCAGTAGCCTGCACTGGCAAACTTTTTGAGTGCATTATGAGGATATCCTCCAGAAAATGAGTTAATAAAGTCACTGGTACCTCATGAGGGCAGGTCTGAAGGGTCTAAAACAATTAGATTTTGAATATCCCTCACACTAGGATAGTTAGATTTTCATATTTACACCCCCACCAGTTTCCTCTGCCTTCCTTCTGGAAAGAAATAGTTCACCATATTTTAAGTAAGTTTCAGTGACAAGAAACTCTACGGAGTTTACACTGTTATTTTCAATAACTTTATGTGTCTATTTAGCTCGCGTTTCGTACTACTCGTATAATCCAAATGACATACTAAAACTAACTATGCAACCTAACTAAAGTCAACCCTAGGCCTAAAAAAATCAGGGCCTGGTGCAGAGTACATGGGCATACTGTCTATGGCTACTTCAAAATGAAGTGGGGTTAAGGTGCTGTCCGAGCGGACAGCACACTGGACTTGTGATCCTGTGGTCCTGGGTTCGATCCCAGGCGCCGGCGAGAAACAGTGGGCAAAGTTTCTTCCACCCTATGTCCCTGTTACCTAGCAGTAAAATAGGTACCTGGGTGTTAGTCAGGTGTCACGGGCTGCTTCCTGGGGGTGTAGGCCTGGTCGAGGACCGGGCCGCGGGGACACTAAAGCCCCGAAATGATTTCAAGATAACCTCAAGATAATGTGACATCTGATACATGATTTGATGTTCGTGTCACATTGATGAAGAATTCATTTAAGGGCTCACCGAAACCTGAATCCTACTGTTGCTCAATATTTCGCTCATTTCTCAGTGAAAGTTCCCTCCCCCCTTGCGCAGGGGGGAGCCAATAAGGTGTAGTTGTCTTTCTAGATTTTGCATAGCAGAAAAAGTATTTCTCTCTCTTTCGCTAATGGCCTTTTGCTCTCTCTGTCTCTCATGGATGTTATATGATTCTCCAAGAACTCGTTGAATACATACACGCAGACGTTTACTGTACACACACACACACACACACACACACACACACACACACACACACACACACACACACACACACACACACACACACACACACATGTGTGTCGTTTGCCGACGATGCAAAAATTATGAGGAGGATTGAAACAGAGGATGATAGTAGGAGGCTACAAGATGACCTGGATAGACTGAGTGAATGGTCCAACAAATAGCTGTTGAAGTTCAACCCGAGTAAATGCAAAGTAATGAAACTAGGCAGTGGAAACAGGAGGCCAGGCACAGGATACAGAATAGGAGATGAAGTACTTAATGAAACAGACAGAGAGAAAGATCTAGGAGTTGATATCACACCAAACCTGTCTCCTGAAGCCCACATAAAGAGAATACGTCTGCGGCATATGCGAGGCTGGCTAACATCAGAACAGCGTTCAGGAACCTGTGTAAGGAATCATTCAGAATCTTGTACACCACATATGTAAGACCAATCCTGGAGTATGCGGCCCCAGCATGGAGCCCGTACCTTGTCAAGCACAAGACGAAGCTGGAAAAAGTCCAAAGGTATGCTACTAGACTAGTCCCAGAACTAAGAGGCATGAGATATGAGGAAAGGCTGCGGGAAATGCACCTTACGACACTGGAAGACAGAAGAGTAAGGGGGGACATGATCACAACCTACAAAATCCTCAGGGGAATCGACCGGGTAAACAAGATGAACTATTCAACACGGTGGGACGCGAACAAGGGGACACAGGTGGAAGCTGAGTACCCAAATGAGCCACAGAGACGTTAGAAAGAACTTTTTCAGTGTCAGAGTAGTTGGTAAATGGAATGCATTAGGAAGTGATGTGGTGTAGGCTGACTCCATACACAGTTTCAATGTAGATATGATAGAGCCAATAGGCTCAGGAATCTGTACACCAGTTGATTGACGGTTGAGAGGCGGGACCAAAGAGCCAGAGCTCAACCCCCGCAAGCACAATTAGGTGAGTACACACACACACACACACACCCCACACACACCCCACACACACCACACACACACACACACACACACACACACACACACACACACACACACACACACACACACACACACACACACACTTTTAAGCTCAACCTTCAGCAGTCAAGGCGGCATTTTTCCCCATGATAATTAATCGTGCCAGAAGGAAGAAGCGGCGTCTATTGTTACAAAGACACTCACTCGTTTGTCGCGACACCCGACCACCTGATCATGGTCTGGGGGGGTGGGGGTGGGGGGGGTGGGGGAGGGGGGGGGAAGATGACGGTCAGGATGGGGGGGGAGTGGGGGAGGGGGGGGGAAGATGACGGTCAGGATGGGGGGGGAGTGGGGGAGGGGGGGGGGAAGATGACGGTCAGGATGGGGGGGGGGAGAGATGACAGTCTGGGTGGGGGGGGGGGGAGAGAAATGGGGTAGAGGAGAGGGAAGGGACATGAAAGTCAGACGCGCGAGATGGGAGAGAATGAGGCGAGTCTGGTGAAGGGAAGGGAAGGGAAGGGAAGGGAAGGGAAGAGAGAGAGGGAGGGCATGTGACAGTCCACTGGGGGGTGAGAGTAAGGCATGACAGTGAGGGAGAGGGGGGGGAGAGCATGACAGTCATGAGGGAGAGGGGGGAGAGAGCATGACAGTCATGAGGGAGAGGGCATGAGAGGGGGGGGAGGAAGAGGGTAGCGACCTGATTATAGTCAAGGGGAATAGGGAGGTAGAGAGGAAGAAGAGGGTGAGGTGGGGAGAGGGAGGGGATGGGAGGGGGGAGGATAGATGAAGAGGTGGGTTGTGGGGGGGGGAGAGCAGGGGAATGTATAAGGGCTCTAGGGGCAGAATCTCCAGCAAATAAAAAAGGAAAAAAGAGAATCTCGAGGTATTGGATGACAAGGGGTTGTGGGGTTAGAAGAGGGGGGACAGGAGACCAGCCAGGGGGGGACAGGAGACCAGCCAGGGGGGACAGGAGACAGCCAGGGGGGACAGGAGAACAGCCAGGGGACAGGAGACAGCCAGGGGGGCAGGAGACCAGCCGGGGGACAGGAGACCAGCCAGGGGGACAGGAGACCAGCCAGGGGACAGGAGACCAGCCAGGGGGACAGGAGACCAGCCAGGGGGGACAGGAGACCAGCCAGGGGGGACAGGAGACCAGCCAGGGGGGACAGGAGACCAGCAGGGGGACAAACCCAGGGGGACAGGAGACCAGCCAGCCAGGGGGGGGACAGGAGACCAGCCAGGGGAGACAGGAGACCAGCCAGGGGGGGGGGACAGGAGACCAGCCAGGGGGGACAGGAGACCAGCCAGGGGGACAGGAGACAGGAGACCAGCCAGGGGGACAGGAGACCAGCCAGGGGGACCAGCAGGGGGGACAGAGACCAGCAGGGGGACAGGAGACCAGCCAGGGGGACAGGAGACCAGCCAGGGAGACAGGAGACCAGCCAGAGAGACCAGCCAGGGGGGACAGGAGACCAGCCAGGGGGGACAGGACAGGAGACCACCAGCCAGCCGGGGGAGACAGGAGACCAGCCAGGGAGACAGGAGACCAGCCAGGGGGGACAGGAGACAGGGGGGGACAGGAGACCAGCCAGGGGACAGGAGACCAGCCAGGAGGACAGGAGACCAGCCAGGGGGACAGGAGACCAGCCAGGGGGGACAGGAGACCAGCCAGAGGCCAGGGGGACAGGAGACCAGCCGGGG
>NW_025570867.1:0-2500 GCF_020424385.1 Procambarus clarkii
AGATGGAAACAAAACGAGATGGATAGATAAATTGATAATGACTACACTGACGGATGGACACAAATTACATTTATGGAAAGATGGATTGATGGAAAGAGGATGGACATTCAAAGTGTGAATGGATAGATGGAAAACTTACGATTTTATGTGTAGATGAATGGATAAATGTGTAGATGAATTGATAGATGTATATCTATATAGATAGATAGATAGTTAAATGGATAGACGGATGGATACAGGGACAGATTGATAGATAGATAAGGGTATAGATAAATAGACAGATGAGTGGGTAGATGGATTAATGGACGCGTGGATAGACTAAAAGACTGACAGGTGGATAAATAGGTGATTATATGGATGGGGAGATGTGTTGATGGAAGGATAAATGGAAAGATTCTTTATTAGATGGATGGATATGAAATTGAAAATATAGATTGATAAATAGTTTGGCAGATAGACTGATTAATTAGGCGAGATAGATGGATATATTGATAGATATAATATATATATATATATATATATATATATATATATATATATATATATATATATATATATATATATATATATATATATATATATATATATATATATATATATATATATATATATTAGTATATTTTGGTAGCAGTCTTTCCTGTAGACATATATTATTAAATATGACCGAAAAAGTAAGATTAATAATTCTAACACGAATTTTCTCAATCTTTCGTACATTACGCTTCACTGTTGGAGGTAAATCAAAAATCAATTCTCCAAAATTCATTTTTATTTCTAGTCTGACGCGACACGGGCGCGTTTCGTAAAACTTATTACATTTTCAAAGACTTTAGTTCACAAATACACAACTGAATAGAACTTACGTATCTCCGATTTTATATCTACATTTGAGTGAGGTGGAAGGGGTGATGTGGCATTAACACAAGACAGAACAAAATGTGGTATTAATAGGGTATTAATTTCATCAACACAAGACAGAACAAGAGTATTAATAGGGTATTAATTTCATCAACACAAGACAGAACACGAAACAATGGATATTGAATAGAAGTGTTTGTAGAAAGCCTATTGGTCCATATTTCTTGATGCTTCTATATTGGAGCGGAGTCTTGAGGTGGGTAGAATATAGTTGTGCAATAATTGGCTGTTGATTGCTGGTGTTGACTTCTTGATGTGTAGTGCCTCGCAAACGTCAAGCCGCCTGCTATCGCTGTATCTATCGATGATTTCTGTGTTGTTTACTAGGATTTCTCTGGCGATGGTTTGGTTGTGGGAAGAGATTATATGTTCCTTAATGGAGCCCTGTTGCTTATGCATCGTTAAACGCCTAGAAAGAGATGTTGTTGTCTTGCCTATATACTGGGTTTTTTGGAGCTTACAGTCCCCAAGTGGGCATTTGAAGGCATAGACGACGTTAGTCTCTTTTAAAGCGTTCTGTTTTGTGTCTGGAGAGTTTCTCATGAGTAGGCTGGCCGTTTTTCTGGTTTTATAGTAAATCGTCAGTTGTATCCTCTGATTTTTGTCTGTAGGGATAACGTTTCTATTAACAATATCTTTCAGGACCCTTTCCTCCGTTTTATGAGCTGTGGAAAAGAAGTTCCTGTAAAATAGTCTAATAGGGGGTATAGGTGTTGTGTTAGTTGTCTCTTCAGAGGTTGCATGGCTTTTCACTTTCCTTCTTATGATGTCTTCGACGAAACCATTGGAGAAGCCGTTATTGACTAGGACCTGCCTTACCCTACAGAGTTCTTCGTCGACTTGCTTCCATTCTGAGCTGTGGCTGAGAGCACGGTCGACATATGCGTTAACAACACTCCTCTTGTACCTGTCTGGGCAGTCGCTGTTGGCATTTAGGCACATTCCTATGTTTGTTTCCTTAGTGTAGACTGCAGTGTGGAAACCTCCGCCCTTTTCCATGACTGTTACATCTAGAAAGGGCAGCTTCCCATCCTTTTCCATCTCGTAAGTGAAACGCAGCACGGAACTCTGCTCAAATGCCTAGTTGGATTGCAAGCAATATGGATAAGTGGATAGAAAGGTATATAAATAAAAGTAATAGATGCATTGGCAGAGATATAGATTGTTAGAATGTTAGGTGAAAAGATGAAAACAAAACTAGATGGATAGATAAATTGATAGATGGTTACACTGATGGATGGACACAAATTACATTTATAGAAAGATGGATTGATGGAAAGAGAGATGGACATTCAGAGTGTGAATGGATAGATGGAAAATTTACGATTTTATGTGTAGATGAATGGATAAATGTGTAGATGAATTGATAGATGTGTATCTATATAAATAGATAGATAGATAGTTAAATGGATAGACGGATGGATAACGGGACAGATTGATAGATAGATAAGGGAATAGATAAATAGACAGACGAGTGTGTAGATGGATTAATGGACGTGTGGATAGACTAAAAGATTGATAGATGGACAAATAGGTGGTTATGTGGATGGCGAGATGTGTTGATGGAAGGATAAATGGAAAG